>WARS01000093.1:3912500-3932500 GCA_008933995.1 Datnioides undecimradiatus | reverse complement strand
TGAGTCTGCAGCCAGGTTAATGTTATTTAAATGTGTGTGTGTGTGTAGGTGTGTGTGTGTGTGTGTAGGTGTGTGTGTGTGTGTGTGTGTGTGTGTGTAGGTGTGTGTCGGACAGGGAATCAGCTTCTGAGGGCTGATCTGCATACACTGCTGTTAATTAGCTCTGTCAATCATCCTGCCCTGTGTCTGTGTGAGTCTGTGTGTGTGTATGTATGTGTGTGTGTGTGTGTGTGTGTGTGTGTGTATCCATGTTTGAACCTTTGAATCTCCTTCAGCTCCTGATTGGTCTGTTTCCATCTGTCAATCAAACTGTGTCTCATTAAAGTTTGTCTGATTTTAATGTTTTAAGTCAATGTGGAAGTCCAGGTCCAGGTCCAGCTCCACATCCAGGTCCACATCCAGGCCCAGATCGAGGCCCAGGTCCACATCCAGGTCCACATCCAGGTCACATCCAGGCCCAGGCCCAGGCCCAGGCCCAGGCCCAGGCAGCTGATTGGCTGTCTGTCTGCAGGTGGTGGGTAATGCAGGTCTGTTGTGCTGCCATGTTTAATTCAGGCCTCCATAATAGAGCCAGCAGGCAGCGTTAGTTATTAAAACACTTTAAAAACAGCTGCTGCCCGCTCAGTCTGCCTTAAAATCCACTTAGTGGGTTAAATATTAAGCAGGGTTATCCTGGAACACGTCTTCCTTAAGTGGCCTCGAATCATTTAAGGCTGCAGAGTTTCGCGCTGACTTCAGTCCATTAAGCAGAATCAGGACGTTCTGCGCTGTTTGGACGAGATATTAAGCAGAGAAATGAATCAAATCATCAATGAATAACTGAGCCAGGACGCTCAGAGAGGGAAACCAAGCGCACCTCAAGCATTAAACCGCTCAGGTCATGATGTTAAACAGCACATGCCCAGGAACACCGCAAACATTACCCCTGAGTAATGAGTACTGTTACTGTTACTGAGTACTGTTACTGTTACTGAGTACTGTTACTGTTACTGAGTACTGAGTACTGAGTATTGTTACTGTTACTGTTGATCAGTGTTGTCATGATCAATGTCCCATAACTGTATTGATCCTTGTCATCAGGTCGACGTGTGAAGAGTCTGAAACATTATGAACAAACAGTACATGAAGCAACATGCTTGTGCCCCTACACACATTAAATGACACAGGACTCACACAGTGAACCTTAACTGAAAAGTGAACTCATATACACAGTTCAGCATTGTCTGGACAAGGAAGCTGCTAACAATACAACATAGCTTACCTCTCCCATGGAGCATGCTAGCAAAAGGGGAGAGTTACAGCGGGGTACAAAGTTGAGCTTCAACTGTTCCACGGTAACTATGGAGGCCTAAGCATGTCAGGGTAAAAACAATACAGATCTTCTGTAATTAAAACAACTGAATTTATAACCATACATGTAACATTACTGTTGCACTAACAAGGTGCATGTTTTAGCTGCGTCATTAGCATGTTAGCATTAGCCTGTACAGTCTATCAGAGCTGCTAGCCTCATGTTCTTTTTCCCGAAACATAAAGTTTAAAGGGGACATATTATAAAAACAGATTTTTTCTTGCCTGTACATATTTAAACTAGTCCCCCTCAGCCGACCAACTCAGAGAGTGAGGAAGGCAACAGGTCCTGCAACGTCTCTGCAGCCCACCCTCTGGTAAAATGGGTCCTACAGGCCGTTCAGACTCAGCTGCTGTCGTTAGTAACCACAGGAGTGATTTCCATAAGCTAGCGGTGTGTAGCGATGTCGTCGGTCAGAGCCAGACATGCAGATTGCTCTGTTGTTGGCCAACACACACCAACACACTGCCTATATTCTGTCCCAGCCCCAGAAGACCAGAGGAGACCGTGGCTGCGTTTTATTCTTTCCAACCGTCTCCTCCGCTGTTCGCCGTCACATTCTGGGTCAGAGGTATAGCATACAGCTGCGGGCTGTTCGTCGGGAGCGGCAGCCATGTTGGATACCGGTCCTGCACCGCTCTGCACCCTCCCCCTCCATAGTCATTCAGGCAGCCAATCAGCGCAGTGCCTCATTATCAGAGCCTCCCCGCCCACTCAGAGCTCTGCATAGATAATGAAGGTAGAGAGTGGCAGACTACAGACCCTCCTCAGAGGCTGAACTTCAGAGTTCTGCTGCTAAAACGTTCAAAAGCTTGTTTTTAAGACATCCAGGACCTGTTTAAACAGCTTTCAGCTGTAATGTGTCTCCTTTAAGGTTTCTGTTGAAGGAAGAGTGAGATAAAACAGCTAAATAATAATTTGATTGTTGGCTAAACATTTTCTCCTCAAACGTTTCATTAAATCGTTAAATCAACATCTATTACCCCAACAGATCGCGTCGCTCCCAGAGAGCAGGTTTGCTTGTGGTTCTGAGAATTTCCAAAAGTAGCTCCATTGACTGTCTGCGACATGGTGTATTCTCTCTCTCTCTCTCTCCCCTCCTGTCTCTCTCTCTCTCTCTCTCTCTCTCTTTCCCCCCAGCCGGTCAAGGCAGATGTCCGTCTACCCTGATCCAGGATCTGCCCAAGGTTTCTGCCTGTTACAGAAAGTCTCTCCTGCCTCTGTCTCCAGGTGTTTTCTCATGGTGGAACTGTTGGGTGTAATTAATAGTAATGAGTGTGGTCTAGACCCGCTCTGTTTGTAAAGAGCCCTGAGATGACTTTTGTTGTGAATTGGCGCTATATAAATAAAATTGAATTGAATTGAATCTATTACCATCTTTAATCTCTGCTGCTTGGATGAAATTCATGTCTGTTTGTAAGAGCTGTTACCACGTTAGGTAGCTGATACAGATGCATGTAGACTGAAAAACATGATCAGCTGGTTCAGACCTGCTGACACACACACACACACACACACTTAAACATACAAACACAGGAGCAGAGCAGGGGGTTATGGGTTGGACAGCATTCAGCCTGCAGCAAGACAGAGATGAGAGGTTTCCTGTTTCAAACCACTCTGACAAACATTAATAAACCATCAGACACACACACACACACACACAGACACACACACACACAGCATGTTTATGTGATTGGACAGATGAGTGTGTGTTGCAGAAAATAGACGACACATGTTCTGTAACACACTGCAGTCAGAAAACAACATTAAACTGGAATCTGTGTGTGCAATGTGTGTGTAATGTGTGTGTGTGTTATGCTAATTGCCCAGACTCATTGGTTATTTAAATGTGAACAAATGGACTCAGATTCATTAAGACACAGAGAGAAAATCCTGGTTAAACTTTGATGCTGGCGGTGAATCTTTCAGCAGCAGGAGCCAACAGAGCCTGTCAGACGTGCACAACAGAGTGCACGTGCTCCAGAGTGCATGCACACACACACACGCATTCGTGTGTGTGTGCATGAATTATCCAGCCGTGACATGAAATATTAAAGCAGACTTCAGCTCTGATCTGCATCACTGGTTCATCTGCTGGAACAGAGGAGCAACATACAGACACAGCCACAGACCGGCAACCACCACGTCATTACATGTGATCCTGGTCACTGTGATCTGGATCATTATGATCCTGATTATTGTGATCCTGATCAATGCGATTCTGATACTCTATAATCTGGATCAGTGTGACCCCGATCACTTTGATCCTTGTCACTGTGATCCTGATACTCTATAATCTGGATCAGTGTGACCCTGGTCACTTTGATCCTGGTCAATGTGATCCTGATACTCTATGATCCTGATCAGTGTGATCCTGATCAATGTGATCCTGATCAATGCAATGCTGATCAATGTGATCCTGATCAGTGTGATCCTGATACCCACTGATCCTGATCAGCGTGATCCTGATTCTCTATGGTCCTGGTCACTGTTATCCTGATTCTCTATGGTCCTGGTCACTGTGATCCTGATTCTCTATGATCCTGGTCACTGTGATCCTGGTCCTCTGTGATCCTGGTCCTCTGTGATCCTGGTCCTCTATGATCCTGGTCCTCTATGATCCTGGTGCTCTGTGATCCTGGTCCTCTGTGATCCTGGTCCTCTGTGATCCTGGTACTCTGTGATCCTGGTACTCTGTGATCCTAGTACTCTATGATCCTGGTACTCTATGATCCTGGTGCTCTATGATCCTGGTATTCTGTGATCTTGGTGCTCTATGATCCTGGTACTCTGTGATCCTGGTACTCTGAGATCTTGGTGCGCTATGATCCTGGTACTCTGTGATCCTGGTACTCTATGATCCTGGTACTCTGTGATCTTGGTGTGCTATGATCCTGGTACTCTGTGATCCTGGTACTCTATAATCCTGGTACTCTGTGATCCTGGTCTTTCAGTCTCTCCTGAATCGATGGAAAGTTTTTCTGCAGTTTTCTCTGTTTGAAAATGAAACGCAGCCTTTCGGCCAAACGCCACCACCATCACACACACACACCAACTCCGGCCAACCACAGTCCATCACATCACACTAATAGACTGCCAACTGGTCAACACACACACTCACATACACTCAGAGGGCGGTGACCTGCTATTACTGAGCTTTTCTGCTTCACTGCAGCCTGGTAATGATGGTCAGCTGTGTGTGTGCGTGGGAGTGTGTGTGTGAGTGTGTGTGTGTCCGGAAGCTGGTAATGTGTTGGTTGAGTAACTGAGTGATTGACAGCTTCTCAGAGAGAGAGAGAGGGAGAGAGCGAGGGATGACAGACGGCGTGACAGGAGAGGAGGAATAGAAATGGAAAATAAAAGGAAAGTGTGTGTGTGTGTTGACCCGTCGCTTTTCTCGTCCAGAGTTCAAAATCAGACTGACACCCATAAAATGGCTGCCACACACACGGACACACACACACGGACACACACACTCAGAGCAGGGTTTTAATTAGTGATGTAGTTTTAGTTGAGTGATCAGCTTGTAAAGCTAACAATGTTTGCTGCCCTCTGCAAAAACACAACAACTAATTTAATTCAACACGCACGCACGCACGCACGCGCACACATGCACACACACACACAGCTGGGAAATTAACCCAGGTTAAATCAATTTCACTTTGTGCTTATGGGATCAAACGGTGAATGTGTGTGTGTCTCACGTGTTCATTAAAAGTCGATTTTGTGCAGCAGCATCTCTCTTTGACCGACTGTTATTAACTCACTCTGATTAGTTTTAATATGAAACATGTGTTCACACAAACGGCATGAAGTTCTGCCGCATCAGCATCTGCAAACATCAGCCTGACGCCCTGCCGACGCCCCCTGCAGGCTGCACAGCTCACCATGCCCTCGCTCTGACAGGAAGTCACAGCAAAGACCACACGGTGTGTGTCATGTTTCTCCCAGTCTTTGTGTGTTTGTATTTCAGTCTTCTGCTGTTTGTGTTTGAGTATTTGCCACGTCCGTTGTCTGCAGACTGAAGCTGTGTGAGCTGCAGAGAACAGAGAGTCTGGAGACGATCGCCACGATGAGCATAGCAGATCATTCATCATCGTACAGACAAACAGAAGATCTCCTGAAATGTTCTGCCTCTCCCTGTAAACAGGTGAAGTCGTGATCTGATCGACTTATTGAATGCTTGAATCTCATTTCTCACCATCTTCTTCTTCTGCTGTCTTCATTTGTCTTCCACTTCCTGTCTCTCTCCTCTTTTGTTCTTCTCTTCCATCAGTTTGTCTCCAACTTTTCTTCTTCCTCTCCTCATCCGTCTTCATCTCTCACTCTCTCTGCTGCTCGGTGTCTCTCGTCCGTCTCCATCACTCCACATTAGCTCTCTCTCTCCTCTATTACCTTCCTCTCTCGTCCATTAGTAACACCTGAATCCTTCTATTAGATTGAGGAAGTTGGCCTCATAAATTCGCTGCCGTAGCTCCTCCGCCGAGCGCCGGCTCAGTGTTTTTGATAATGAAAGGATCTGGGCTTAAATTCACATTACCTTTGTGATGTACTTCATGCTTGATCATATCAGGCTCTTTGATTTTATTAACATCTCTGAATGGATTTCTGCCTCTCTCCCCCGTCCATCTCCGTCTGTCTGCCCCCAGACGTCTCTCACAACGACCACTTTGTCCTCCGAGGTGCCGCTGAAGGTCGAGAGCAACACGCCGACCGCAGCCCGTGCAGAGGCATGATGGGAAACCTCATCGAGACTCTGGAAAACAAACTGGAAATCAGGTTTGAACTCTGTGATCGATGACAACCAATCAGAGACGCTGGTTTAACACAGAGGGACACACACACACAGACATGTGTCTCCTTGAAGCCCCGCCCCCAACCCAGTCAGGTCATGTGATTGACATGCCAACTTGTTCCTATGACGAGGTTCCTGGTTCTAGGTGTTCAGGCTCTGTGCTAAGCTAGGCCAGACAACCCTGGACACATGTTCCTGTGAAGAGGTTCCTGGGGTCAGTGGAGGTGTTACAGAGGTTCTAGGTGCTCGTACCAGCAGGAAGCATTGAGGAGGAATGGTTCTACTCATTCTTTATTCACAGGGGCAGTGAGGAGGTTCTCAGAGGCAGTGAGGAGGTTCTAGTGGGCTCCATCCTGTCATGTGACTCTGGAGAACAACAAACAGCAGCAGTGTGTGAGTGAGTGTGTGTGTGTGTAAGTATGTGTGTGCGTGAGGGAGTGTGTGTGTGTGTGAGAGTGTGTGTGTGTGTGTGTGTGTGAGAAAGTGAGTGTGTGTGTGTGTGTGTGTGTGTGTGTGAGTGTGTGTGTGTGTGTGTGAGCAAGTGAGTGTGTGTGGTATTAACAGGACTTTATGGAGCTCGTATCATGAAAATTGATTAGTCGTACAGAAAAGAAGGTTAATCGAGACCTTAAATAAGAACTATAACTCCCCCCCCACGGCAGGGTGGAAGGTGTCACCCTCGGGTGCTTTATGGCGCCGCCGGCCTTAACGACGTCTAACAAAATGTCACTGCCGACCAATGATGTGCCGGCAGTGGAGAGAGAGATTTAGTCGAGTGGGAAGTCTTTAAGAGTCGTTTTAGACGGGGGGGGGGGGGTAGACAGAGAGGTAAGGGGGCGGAGGGGGAGGAGGAGGTGAGGTTTAAATCAGCAGAGGTGTTAAAGAGCAGTAATTTTCTGCTGAGACGGCAGTTTCTCCATCATTCAGACGAATGGAAGATAAAGACTGTGTGTGTGTGTGTGAGTGTGTGTTGGTCTCTGTGTTTCTGATCTAACCCTTCGCGACTGTGTGTCTTTGTTTCCAGCTTCTCTAAAGCAAGTCATGGGTCAGACCATATTTGGACGTGTTCAGGAAGTGCTGATAACACTTCAGCGATTATTGATTAATGATTGTATCAGTATCAGCTGAGTGTCTCTGTGATCACAGAGCTGCTTCTCTCCTCCTCTAACATTAGTTACAGCAGCTTGTTACAGCAGACACACACACTCAGACACACTCACACACACACACTCACACCCACACACACCCCAGCAGAGTGTGTCAGCCATCAGCCCTAATTGTTCATTGATCAGTTTATTAAACGCTGAAACTTTCCCTCTTTAAATGCTAATGTTCATCTGCCTACCTGTCTGTCTCTCTCTCTCTCTGCCTGTCTGTCTCTCTCTCTCTCTGCTTGTCTCTCTCTGTCTGTCTCTCTCTGCCTGTCTCTCTCTCTCTGTCTCTCTTTCTCTCTCTGTCTGTCTCGCTCTGCCTGTCTCTCTCTCTCTGTCTGTCTCTCTCTCTCTCTCTCTCTCTGTGAGCGTGGAGTGAGCGTGGAGTGAGTCTGCTGAGTGAGTGGTTTTCAAACTTTACTCTTTTCCATCTGTTTTGTATGTGTTTGTAGTGTCTTTGTTAAGGTTATTGTTAGTGGTTGTTAGTTGTTTTTGGTCGTGGGTTAGTGGTGGGGTTGGGGTTGGTGGTGGTGGTGGTGTCGGTGGTTGGGCAACATGCCCGTCACCAGTAGCCACGTGGAGCTGGAGAAGCTGACCTGCCGGCATGCGGTGAAGCTCCTGCTGAGTGTGGGCTGCTCCGTGGAGGAGGCCAGTTATGCTGTGGGAGAGGTTGTGGGCTTTGAGCGTTAAGTCTGCCTCCCGCATGAACAGCAGGATCGTCATTTTCCTGGATGACGTGGTGAAGGTTGTGTGGGTTGTTGAAAGTGGAGTTGTTTTGCAGGACACTTTCATCCCTGTGCTCCCTTTAGTGAATCCTGCAAAGAAGGTAATGATCTCAAACGCACCCCCATTCATTAAGAACGAAGAGCTGGCAAAAGAGCTGTCGCGCTACGGACAGCTGGTGTCCCTGATTAAGATGGTGCTGCTGGGCTGCAAGTCCCCGAAGCTGAAGCATGTGGTGTGTCACAGACGACAGGTTTTTATGATCCCCAAAGACAACACCAAGGACCTGAACCTGACGTTCAGCTTCAGAGTTGACGGCTTCAGTTATCCTGTGTTTGTTACTTCGGAGTCAATGAAATGTTTTGGTTGTGGGGCAGACGGACATTTGGTTCAGTCCTGTCCTGCAGCCGGGGGATGGACCGGATTGCGGTACGTCACCCCGAATGGGGCGGTGGGGCGCGGTGGGTTGGGCGGGCCGGTCGTGTCGCCAGCTGGTTCGGTCGGGCCGGCCATCGTCCCCACTGTACCTGATGTTTCTGTGGGGGGGCTGCAGCCGGGTCGGGCGCGCCTGATGCATCACAGCTTGCGAGTGGGTCAGACTCTCTTGATGTGCAGCAGACTGAGGCAGACGTGCAGGAGCAGTCAGTGAAAAAGGTTCAAGGTGAAAATAGAAATAAAGTGAATAACAGAAACACACAGAGCAGCGAGAAAAAGGAGCAGGAGGAGGAAAAGAAAGGTCCCAGCAGCTGCAGTCAGAGCGCTGACAGTGTGGTGGATGATGTGCTGATGGCTGAGAACATGTGTGAAGACATGAGTCTAACGAACAAATCTAGCAAAAGGAAAAACATTGATAAGGAGCAGAGCGCCACCAATGCAAAGAAGCTGTTAGAGGACCTGTCTGACAATGAGGAGGTGAGTGAGTGGACGCCGTCACAGGAGGATGAGATGGTTTTCTATCCTCTGGAGAAAATTAGGAGGTTTCTGGTGGAAACTAAAGGGCAGCGGGCCGTTAAAACCGAACACTTCTTCCCTGATCTGAGGGCTTCTGTCAGGTCTGTGACTCGGCTGAGGAAGGAGGAAGATGCTTTCAGTGAACAAGAAGTGTTTCGACTTAAGAAAATCGTGACTAAGGTCAGAGCTCAGCTCATCGATGATGATGATTAGGTCCACAGTGCCTCTGCACACACTCGCTGTATGTGTGTTTGTTGTAGTGATAAGTTCCTTTTATTCCATGGGCGACTTAAAAATAGGAACTTTGAACATCAATGGAGCAAGAAGTGATGTGAAGAGAGCTTCACTCTTCAAACTGCTGGACATGAAGAAGCTAGATGTGGCGTTTGTTCAGGAGACTCACAGTGACCCTAAGAATGAGCATGAGTAGAAGTAGGCGTGGCTCGGGGAAGTCATCCTCAGTCATGGATGGGATGTAGTGGCTGTGATGTTCTCATGGAGCTTCAGACCCTGCTCTCTCCAGGTGGAGGAGATCATGTGTGGTCACATTTTAAAAGTCAGAGCTCAACATGAAAACACTCAAACACTCCTTTGTTTGCGTTTACGCTCCAGTTTTAAGTATTGACAGAATGAAGTTTTTAGATGTTTTATGTGATGTGATTCATCACTGTACTGATGATTTCCTGTTTCTGGGAGGTGATTTTAACTGTACAGAGAATGCCAGGTTAGACAGGAATCACCTGGAGCCTCATCCTGCCTCATCTGCCAGACTCAGGCGTCTCATTGAAACCCATGAGATGTTTGGCGAGGTCTTCACAGGAACGACAGGCAGTACACCTGGAGTCACTCCAAGGACAGTTTGTTATCTTTGGCCAGACTTGATCGCTTTTATTGTTTTAAACACCATTTTAGTGTTTTTAGGTCTAGTCAAATCATTCCTGTTGGTCTGTCTGACCACTGTCAGACAGACCAACAGGAATTCCCACGAAAGTCAGGTTAAACAGTGAGTACTGGCATTTTAATACCGGTCTTTTACAGGATAAATCTTTTAGAGAGGCTTTAGAGTTTTTATGGGTTTCAAACAGGAAACGAAAAACCTTCCTTATAGCAGTGGTGGGACATTGGAAAGTGCCAGATAAAACAGTTTTGTCAGCAGTATACTTGCAATGTCACCAAGCACATTACCTGGTCTCTCCAGGATCTGGAGACTGAGGTGGTAGAATTACAAGGTCTGGTGGATTCTACAGGAAATCAAGGGCATGTTGAAGCCCTTAAATCTAAAAAGGCTGCTTTGGCCAACCTGCTGGGCATCACAGCGCAGGGCGCGCTGGTCCAGTCACGGTTCCTGAATGCAGCTCAGATGGACGCTCCCTCACAGTTCTTTTTTGGTTTGGAGCAGAACAGAATGGTCAGAGAAAGATCATTCACTCCTTATGCTAAGACAACGGATCAGCTTTAACTGAAAACACTGAGATCCGAAGGTATGCCACTGGTTTTTACAAAGAACTGTACAAAAGGCAGAATGTGGAGGACTCTGAGCTGGCTGGGTGTTTTTATGATGGACTGCCTCAGCTGGATACTGACAGTAATGCCGTGCTGGATGAACAGCTGCCTCTGAATGAACTGTTCTCTGCTCTCATGAGTCTCAGTAATGGCAAAGCACCAGGCATTGACGGACTGCCCATTGATTCTTATAAAACCTTCTGGTCGGTGGTCGGTGGAGACCTTTTAGAAGTCTTTCAGGACAGTCTGGAGAGGCAGCTGCCGCTGAGCTGCAGTAGAGCAGTCATCACCTTGCTGCCGAAAAAGGGAGACCTGCAGGATCTGAAGAACTGGAGACCTGTTTCTCTGCTGTGTGGCGACTATAAAATCCTCTCTAAGGCTCTGGCCATGAGACTTAGAGAGGTGATGAGTAAAGTCATCCATGTTGATCAGACTTACTGTGTGCCTGGCAGGTTAATCAGTGATAAGATCAGTCACTCTAATTTGGCATGTTTTGGAGGTCTCTGGTTCATTGGCTGTGGATACTGGTCTTATTTCCATAGACCAGGAAAAGGCTTTTGACCGCGTTGAGCACCAGTATCTGTGGCAGACACTAAACGCTTTCAGGTTCAGCCCAGGTTTTGTAGCCAAGATCTGGGCTTTGTACTGTGACATTGCGAGCATACTAAAGATTAATGGAGGCCTGGCTGCACCTTTTCAGGTTCACAGGGGAGTTCGGCAGGGCTGCTCCCTGTCAGGGATGTTGTACTCCCTTGCCGTTGAGCCACTGCTGCATAAACTGAGGGGAGAACTGTCCGGTGTTCGTTACCCAGGTTGTGCCTCTGCTGTTAAGCTGTCAGCTTATGCAGATGACATCGTGATTGTGACAAACACACAAAGGGACGTTGATGTCTTGGTAGGAAATGTAGATTCTTTTAACAAACTCTCCTCTGCCAAAGTAAACTGGAGCAAAAGTGAAGCTGTGATGGTTGGACAGAAGCTAACCAACAGTTTAGTTTTACCTGCAGGGCTGGTGTGGAAGAAGGGTGGGTTGAAGTACCTGGGAGTGTTTTTAGGTGAAAAATCTGTTTTAGCAAAGAACTGGGACAACACTTTGGACACACTGGTTATTAATAACCTAGCGTCCTCCTCTTTATGGCACAGGCTTGCTTGTGTGGATCCTCCTCCGAACCTGCTCGCCCGGATTCAGGCCACTCTGGTCATCTTCTTCTGGGACAAGCTGCACCTCAGGCGGTGCTGTTTCTTCCAAAGGAGGAAGGAGGACAGGGCCTCATACATCTGGCCAGTAGAGGCGCTGCCTTCCGCCTTCAGTTCGTCCAGAGACTGCTGTTTGGACCTAAAGACTTGGTGTGGAGACCACTGGCACAGACAGTCCTGAAACAGTTCAGTGGTCTGGGACTGCATGCTTCACTCTTCCTCATAGACCTAAAGACTCTGAGTTTCCAGACGCTGCCACCTTTCTAACGGGGGGTTTTCACCGTGTGGAGACTGATAGTGAAGGAGAGGCTGGCCCAGAGCAGCTCCCTGTACTGGCTGCTGCAGGAGCCTGTGGTGCATGGAGGACGTCTGGACACCCCCTGCTGGGCAGGGTCAGCCTTACCACAGCGTTTCTGCAGGGCAGGTCTTCTGACCTTGGAATCTGTTTTGAACATTGCTGGACCTGGTTTGGACAATGCAGCTGCTCTGGCAGCAGGACTGGGAGTGAGATCTGTGAGGATCATGAGCAAACTGCTTGACCGCTGGAAGCATCGCTTGATTGGACATGAACGCATCATGCTGACAGAATACAGCTGTGGTTCGACTGTACCTCAAGCAGATGATGCTTTTCCTTGTTTGGGTGTTCGTCCCAGTTTTAAAGACTGTGCAGGTTGTTTTTTAAATGACACTCATTCTTATTTAAATTTAGAAGAGGCAAATGGCAAAGTGTTTTACAAAATTATGGTCAAATGTCTAAATTTATGTAATGTAGTGGACACACTGTGGCGAGGTCACCTACAAGTGAAACATGATGTCAAACCAGAGTGGAGATGTTTGTACAAGCCTCCCCTGACAAAGAAGGTAGCAGACCTGCAGTGGAGAGTCCTGCAGGGAATCGTAGCTGTTAACGCCTTTTTATCAATCATTAACGATAACGATAAATATCCATTCTGTCCTGAAAAGGAAATCGTGTTCCACTGTTTCTTGGACTGTGAGCAACTGGCATCACTGTTCCTGCTGGTGGACAGTTTGCTGAGGAAGGTCGGGGAGGCTTTCTCCAAACAGCCGTTCATCTTTGGTTTTAAATACAAGAAGTCTGCCAAGCAGAAGTGTCAGCTGGTGAATTTTATCTTGGGGCAAGCAAAGATGGCGATTTATGTGAGCAGGAAAAGAAAAGTTGATCACTCAGTTGATATCAATGTCCAGTTGCTGTTCTCGAGGATGGTGAAAGCCAGAGTGACAATTGATTTTAACTACTACAGGGAGATGAAGGATGTTGACCAGTTTAACAGGATATGGGCTGGTGGTGGTTTGATATGTGCTGTACAGGATGACAATCTGGTTTACTCTGAAGAGTTGACCTTATTTATTTATTTATTTATTTACATGTCCTAAGAATTGTTGCGCTGTCGTAAAAGGTTTTTAAAAATGGTGGAATGAAGTTTCTTTTTAAAATCAAATCTCTCTCTCTCTGCCTGTCTCTCTGTCTCTCTCTCTCTCTGCCTGTCTCTCTCTCTCTCTTTATTTTCCAGTCGCTGAGTAAATCAATCAATAATTCCCTCGTCGTCGTCGCTGCAGCAGAGAAGCCAATCAGGAGAAAACAGGGAATCATATTTATGAAGCAACAAACTGCTGACACAGCAAAACACTGACTGTGTGTGTGTGTGTGTCTGTGTGTGAGTGTGAGATTGTGTGTGTGAGTGTGTGTGGCAGTCAGAGTTAATTATGACAGCTTCGTTTAAAGGAAACACAGAGTTTAAACGACTTTTCACTGTCAGTCAGTGAAACTGCTGCTGTGCTGATTCTTGTTGACAAAACAAAAACAATAAACAACAATAAAAATAAATAAACAACAATGAAAAACAATTAAATGATTTAATGATGAAAACACACAGATACTCACACAGAGACACACCCAGATGCACACACACACAGACACACGCAGACGCACAAACCCGCTCATTCACACACACTCACACTCATTTGCAGACACACACACACACACTCATTCGCAGACACACACACTCCCACGGTGGTTGCAAATTGATGCATCACAGTCGACTGAACAAACATGAGCAACAAACCACAGAAGAAGAAAACATGTATTGATGAAGAGCAATCGATGGAGCTGCGTCTGAACTTTTTGTCGCCATGGTGACAGCTCGACAACAACACTGGCTTCTGAGTGACACAGACATCACATCACCACGGCAACCTCAGAGTGACAGCGAACAGAGAGACAACTGACCTCAGGTGAGTCCAGGCCTCCAAGACATCCTGCCACCACCAGCTGACTTCCTGTTGATGACAGCTGACTTCCTGGTGAACCGTGACTTCCTGTTGATGACAGGTGCTTCTTACCTGCCTGAGGTTGTGTGTGATTGGCTGAGTGGACACAGGTGTGCTGCAGCTCCACCTGTCTGCTTCCTGCTCTGTCTCCTCAGCCCAGGTGAGGCTGGCATCCTCGCTCTCAGCCTCTGCTACAGAACCATTTTCTCATGATTCCCCTGTGCGTGGGTGTGTGACTGACAGGATGTGTTCCTGTGTTGTTTCATCGCTGCAGGAGGAAAAGCTTTCAGCGTTTCTGATTCCTCCCACACAGGAGATGCCTGCCAGGTGAGATGCAACCAATCAGACACAGCCGCCGAGCGCTTCCTCCTGATTAAAGTTCTTCTGACTCGTATCTGCAGCAACTTCAAATCTAGCTGCACAGCAACATCTGCTTCTAACTGATCACAGTCGTTCTCCCAGGTCAACCTGCAGGAGCTGAAACTCTGGTTCATTTCAGGGTGGATGAGCTGGTGGAGCCTGATGGATGAGCTGGTGGATGAGCTGGTGGAGCATGATGGATGAGCTGGTGGAGCCTGATGGATGGGCTGGTGGAGCCTGGTGGATGAGCTGGGGGATGGGCTGGTGGAGCCTGGTGGATGGGCTGGTGGAGCCTGGTGGATGAGCTGGTGGATGGGCTGGAGGATGATCTGGTGGGGCCTGGTGGATGCAGAGAGACTGAAGTGAACTGTGAACTGATTCGGCTGATCTCAATGAATCGGGTGAATCGGACTCGTCACGGTGGCGACGGTCAGTCTGTGATTGGCCGACTTGCAGTGACTTCGGCATGAGGCGTGTGTGACCTTGGCGCGCGTCCTGCTTCCTGCAATTCGGTGGCTGGTGGAGGTGTGTGATAAGACGGTGCTTGTTAATTAGCAGCTGGAGGCTTTTGAGCTGAGACAAAAGAAACAGCTGCTTTGTTCCTGCAGATTGCTGTGGTCTGAAGTGAGGAGCTCTCCTGTTTAACCTACTTAGCAGGAGGCGAGCTAATGAGCACAAGTGGCAATCTGCACAGCGGATTATTATTATTATGTTTCAGTGGGTTTAAAACAAAAAGCTGCAGTGACCTCCAGCTGCTGATACAACACCCTGACAGACTGAGCCCTCCGGGCTGCCGTAGTCAGACCGCACAGAGAGCTGTCAGGCAGCGGCTTCAGGAGCGTTTAAAGACGTTCAAACGGCAGAAAATCGATTCTCTGCTCTTCATTTTCTCTTTCAGCGCAAAATGAACAACTTAGCGTCAAAACTGACAGTTCGCATGAAAGCAGGACACTGTGGGAGCACCGAGGAAAAATAACGAAATCAGTCGGGAAACGTTTCCAGGAAAACAAAACGCTGAGTCTGGATTTTTCCCCCAAAGGAAACTTTGTCTTTGATTCCCAGACCGTGAGGAAGAGAGATGACAGCAACTCGTCGAGTCGCAGCTTCAGCATCAAACATCCTGTTATGATGCTGCTCAGTGTGTCTGCACACACACACACCACAGACACACACACACAACATCAATGCTCATGTTTCACCAATGTCCAGAAACTAAACGGGGACTGTCACAGTGTGCCCCACAGAGGAGCAGGGGACACAGGGATGGGCCCAGTTGCAGACACAAGGAGCAAAGACAGTTTTACAGAAACCTTAAAGGAGACACATTACAGCTGAAGCTGTTTAAACAGGTCCCGGATGTCTTAAAAACAAGCTTTTGAACGTTTTAGCAGCAGAACTCTGAAGTTCAGGGAGGGTCTGCAGTCTCCCACCCTCTACCTTCATTATCTATGTGGAGCGTTGAGTGGGCGGGGAGGCTCTGATAATGAGGCACTGCGCTGATTGGCTGCCTGAATGACCCCATATGGAGGGGGAGGGTGCAGAGTGGTGCAGGACCAGTATCCAACATGGCTGCTGCTCCTGACGAACAGCCCACAGTTGTACACTATAGCTCCGACCCAGAATGTGACGGCGAACAATGGAGGAGACGGTTGGAAAGAATGAAACGCAGCCACGGTCTCCTCTGGTCTTCTGGGGCTGGGACAGAATATAGGCATTGTGTTGGTGTTTACAGCCAACAACAGAGCAGTCTGCAAGTCTGGCTCTGACCGACGACATCACCACACACCGCTAGCTTACCGCTGGAAACAGCAAGCTTCACCTAGCGGGATGAACGCCCCCTCTCAGTGGTTTCACTCAGAGGAGGACGGCCTATGGAAATCACTCCTGTGGTTACTAACAACAGCAGCTGAGTCTGAACGGCCTGTAGGACCCATTTTACCAGAGGGTGGGCTGCAGAGACGATGCAGGACCTGTTGCCTTCCTCACTTTCTGAGTTGGTCGGCTGAGGGGGACTAGTTTAAATATGTACAGGCAAGAAAAAACCTATTTTTATAATATGTCCCATTTAAGGGGGTCAGGCTTACAGTAAGTGGGTCAAAAACAGGTAAACAGTCCAAAACTCAGCAAACAAAACAGGCAAAATCCAAAACAAGAAATCCAAAATTGTGAGGAACGCAAGGGAACAGGAGAGAAAACACAACACTGAGGCACATGTAGGCACATGGATATGAACACACACAATGAGCCGACAGAGAACAAAGGAAATGACATATATATGTCATATGGTTTGCCTGGGAGTGCAGGCAATAAAGGTGCCTGCAATACCAATAAACCAATCAGAGACAGGAAACAGGCACACGGAGACACACGAGGAAAACGCTTTTCAAAATAAAACAGGAAATAACGAACAAAACAAGAAACTCAACTCAAAACCATGACAGGAGAGGATATCTGCAGACCTCTTCTGTGCACCTTCTACCAGACTGCGGTGACCACTGCACTGTTCTTTGGTGTTGTCTACTGGGGGAGGGTGCTCACTCTATGGACAGTAACAGACTCAACAAACTGATTAAGAGTGCGAGCTCCACTATTGGGGCTGAGCTGGACTCAGGAAACTGGCCTCCATCCTGAGCAATGCCTCACATCCACTGCATGACCTGGAGGTGTTTCAGTGAAGCACCTTCAGTCACAGACTGATCCTGCCAAGGTGCAAGACTGAAAGGAGCAGGAAGTCCTTCCTGCCATCTGCCATTAGACTCTTTAACACTCAGCAGTAATAATTAAAGGGTTGCACATTGCACTTTATATGAAAAATCCACAATTTCCTGCAAAGGATTAATAAAGTTCTATTCTATTCTATTCTATTCTGTTCTGTTCTAGGATGCTCAAATGATGAAGTTGATCATGGACCAGGTTCAGAGGGACCTGCAGAGTCCTGCGTCGGCCCCTCAGGGCTGTTATCAGCGTTAGCCAACATTCGGCCAATCAGCTCACTGCTGACATCTTAACATCAGCCATGTCCACACGGCTGTCATCTCCTATTAACACACACACACGTCCTGCTTGTGTCCTTTACAGCAGTAAAACACTGAGGTTAAACCAGAGTGTGTGTGTGTCAATCATGTGATTTGGGTCAAAGGTCAACATCTTTCTAACGATAGTAAGGCAAAATACACTTATGACGAATTAACTGCCCCCGTCTATGAGTGAGGGGGTGGTCTGTGAGTGAGGAGGTGGTTTGTGTCAGGAGGTGGTCTGTGTCAGGAGGTGGTCTGTGAGTGAGGAGGTGGTCTGTGTCAGGACGTGGTCTGTGAGTGAGGAGGTGGTCTGTGTCAGGAGGTGGTCTGTGTCAGGAGGTGGTCTGTGAGTGAGGAGGTGAGGTCAGCATTTCTCCTTCAAATCTACCTGCATGTACCTGAGTGCACCTGGGGCGCACCTGAGACCAGACAGCAGGATCAGACCCAGAACAGCTGAGCTGAACCCAGATCTGTCTGATGTGTTCAAATCCAACTGACCTCACTTGCCTGTTCAGGTGTGTTCAGGTGTTCATGTCGACGAGTCTTTCACTGAGTGAACATATGGAGGGAGACTTTAACTCTCAACGCTGCAAACACACACACACACACACACACACACACACACACACACACACACTCTGATCCATTAGGGTGAGCAAGGACAGAGCAGAGGATCAGAGTGTTACTGGAGGGAAAGATAGACCTGTCTTTCTCTCTGTGCCTGTCTCTCTCTCTTTTCTTTTATTCCAGTCATTTTTACATTTACATCCCCCCCTCTCTCCCCTCTCCCCCCTCTCCCTCTCCCCCCTCTCCCCCCTCTCCCCCCTCTCCAGGGAGGGACGGCAGATTGCTTTTCTCACCCTGCTGCTCTAAATGTCATTTTACTGAGAGCATGAAGACGGACGAGAGACACTGAAGAGGAGGAGAGCGAGTGGTGGAGAGACACAGAGTGAGTGATGGAGAGCGAGCGACCGTAACTACGAAGCAGCTTTTATTTCAGTTTCAGAGCTGCAGCTTTGGCCCGTTTCATTCCTGAATCAGCTGCACATCGTTAAACATCATCACACACACGTTAATTATTATTCATTTATCATTTCAGCAGGAGCAAACCACAGAAACACCAACAGTCGAACCTTATAGAGACTTTACCTTCAGATATAAATAAGATGAAAGTTATGATTTAAAACAAACTGTTTTTGTTTCAGTTGATTTTGTAATAAATGTAGTTTTTATTAAACTGCACCACATTTCACTGTTTGTGCTGTTTCCTGTTGTCCCATGGCTCTCTGCACAATAACAAGACGATTATTTACATACAGCACAAATTAAAAAGTATAAATAATATAATGTGAAACTCAGTAAAATCAGATTCTGCATCTGTTTAAATTAATGAGTTTGAATTAAAACATTTTGTCTGTTTTCATGTAGAAAACGGTTCAGACATGGTTTCTCTGACTTTATTTGGTGTTTTGATTCTTTTGGCTCTGACTAAAATATATACCCAGAATTCAAAGCAGCTTTCACTGTTAAAGACGCTCATTGATAAAGTGTCTGAGGTAAAACATGAAATCAGCAGTAATCACTCATCGTTCATCAGATGTTTCCTGTCACATGGTTTTACAGGAACAAACTCATGATGATCCTGTTTGTGCCGGTAAACACTACTGTTATCATCTGACTTCACCTCATGACCTTTAACGATTAAAATGAACCAAAGAACAATAATTCACGAGCAAGGCCCACACCATCAATGACATGTATTTGAAAAATGTATTGATGATGAGATTTCGAGTGCTGCTGAGTTTGGGGAAGCTTCGGAGGGAAATCCTTCGTAGCACCCGGGCATTGGGCCCTAGCAAGAGTGAAACGGGGGAGAGAGGGTTAGGAGGGTATTTACAGGGACGCACTGAGGTGTGGTCCTGCTCCTGACAGACATTATTATTATTATTATTTGTTGCTGTAACTGTAATCTGACGTTTTTCTCGTGTTTGACTGTTTTTGCTGCAGTGTTGTTCTGATGCTAAACACCAGGGGGAGCTCTGGGCCTTTTCTGTCTCACACACACACACACACACACACACACACACACACACACACACACACCTACACTCACACACACACACACACACACACTTAGACTCACTCACACACGCTCACACACACTCACAGATCTCATACTTTACAGGAAAAAAAGACTCTTCCTCCATTTCTTCTTCTCTCACATCTCCACTCTGTTACCGTCAAACCTCCTCCTCCCCCTCCTCCCCTCTCCCCTTCTCCCCACCCCCCTCTTCTCTTCCCCCCTCCTCAGAGACTCAGTACATTCAGACAGCAGCAGTCTCTTTGTTTGCAGTTTGCTGTGGTTTGTAACAGGAACATACCTCCACACTGCAGCACACATAATAATAATAATATATTATTATTATTATTATTATTGTTGTTGTTATTGTTTCTCTTGGGTCAGGTTTAAGTTTTAGACTTCAAAGACAGATGGTTTGATTTGTAAACGTTTCATCGGAAGGAAACTTCCTGCTCAGGTCAAATGAAATGTTTTGACAGTAGACAATGAGAAAGCGCTGACTGTCAGTGTCTCTGACTTCAGCCAGTAACTTTAATCATATTGATCAGATCAAACACATCCAAAGGAAACGAGCAGCTTCAGT